>VDFB02259958.1:195203-238288 GCA_007258455.2 Sequoia sempervirens
TCCCCTTTTAATTAAATAATTCCCTCGATTTAATTAAATCATTATCTTTATTGTAATTAGCTAGGTCATTTCATCTTCTATCTTTATTTAATTAAATAATCCATATTAGTTGATTAAATTTCACAAGTTCATCTAATTAAATTAAATAAATCCAGTATTTACTTACAATTTAATCCTAACATCACCCCTTTTGGTTAAAATAAATCAAAATATTTATTTAACTAAGTCGCTAATCATTTTCATCTCTTTTTGATTTATTTCAATCCTAAAATCTAAATCAAATGGTCAAATAAACTAAATCTCCTTAAATTAATCAAATCACAGTTAATTTAATCCTAATCACTCAAATCCTCTAGATTTTGCAACTTGCACATGAAAATCAATTTAATTGTTTTATAAATCACCTATTTTCATTCAAAAAAGGCATCCAAGTGGGAATATTCCTCAATTTTGAAATCTCCCCCCAAACTGACTTGTCCATCCAACAAAGAATTTAAAGCTCTTACATTGTCTCTTACATGTCTTCCACTTGGCATTTAACTCATCTTTCATTCCCCCTAAACATGTCATTTCATCAAATTCAAATTTCAAACTTGCACATTGATCAAAATGTGCTCAAGCTTCCTCCATTCACAAGTTGACAAGTGGCATCTTGCCATTGGTTGAATGTTAGTCCCACATTGCTCTATTTTGGACATTCATCCATCTTAACATTCTATAAATAAGAGGATAAACTCCTCATTTGATCATCAACAAATTATGCAAAGTTACCATGCTCAAATCATTAGCAATCCTCATCCATTTTCATTGAATCATAGCTAGATTATGCAGGTTTTTAGCTTGGATTACTCAATATTCATCAACAAAGTGGATCATTCATCAATCATCATCAACACATATCAAACTTGCATCATAGGAATTGGGAAAGGGCCAATTTTCACATCAAATTGGCACCAATTCCCCCATGGGATCATGAGTTTGCAAATTTAAATTAGGATTCAATCTATTTTGTTGTTTTCATTGTGTTCTTCAATTGTTTATTTGCCTATTTTGAGTTTTGTAAATGGATTTCATGGGGAATCCTTATTCTTACTTGCATTTGATCTCCTAATGTATTTCATTTGTTGTGTTTTACAGGTATTTGAATTAGGGTTCTAGAATTCCAAAACAAGATACTTGATCTATGATCAAGAATTCTATACCATAATTCAAGCTTTGAAGAAGTAGAGACACTACCTGTTATCTAAGGAGTTTGTGTTGTATATTGATCATTAAGATTTGTAGTATTTGAACAGTCAAGGGAAGCTAAATTAGAGACATATGAGGTGGGTTTAGTTCTTGTAGAGTTACACATTTGTGTTGAAGCATAGGAGTGGAAAGTCAAATAAGGTTGTAGATGCATTGAGTAGGAGAAGGAATTTGTTGACAGAAACAAGAGTACAAGCATTGGGATTTGAAGAATTGAAGCATATGTATGAGGATGATGTAGATTTTGGAAAAAACATGGAGAGCATGTAAGGAACTAGTAGTGACGGATTGGAGCCAGTGGATGGACTACTTCATTCAAGAAGGTATGTTGTTCAAAGGAAATCAGTTGTGCATTCCAAGGAGTTCAATGAGAGAACATTTGATTAAGAAGCACAGTGGAGGTTTGGTAGGACATTTTGGAGTAGACAAGACAATCACCTTAGTGAGTGAACATTATTTTTGGCCACAAATCTATAAGGATGTAAGGAATTATGTTCAAAATTACATAATTTGACAAGTTGCAAAAGGGAGCAGTCAAAATATCATATTGTATAAACCTTTGACAATACCAGAGAGAACTTGGGAAGATTTGAGCATGGATTTTATTGTGGGATTACCTAGGACACAAAGAGGACATGGTTTAATAATGGTAGTTGATAGATTTTCCAAAATGGCACATTTTATCCCTTGTAAGAAGACTAATGATGTTATGCATGTAGTTGATCTATTTTTCAAGTAGATTGTGAGATTGCATGGATTACCTAAGAGTATAGTTTTGAACAGAGACACCAAATTTATTAGATATTTTTGGAGGACATTGTGGAAGAAGATGAAAACAAATTTTAAGTTTAGTTCAACATACCATCCACAGACAGAGGTAGTGAATAGAATTTTGGGTAACTTGTTGAGATGTTTGGTCAGAGATAAGGCATTAAGTTGGGATATAGTTTTACCATAGGCAAATTTTGCATACAGTAATTCAGTAAATTAGAGTACAGGAAAGAAATCAGATTTCAAATTTTTATTACCAGAGTCAGTCCTAGAGGAGTTGCAGAGTTAGGAGACATCAATATGGAGAATAAAAGGAGTGCAGAAGTAGAAGAGTTTGTAGATTTCATTGGCACATTGCACAAACAGGTTCAAAAGCATTCAAATAATATGAATGACAAGTATAAGAAGGCAGATGAACACCAGAGACATAAGGTGTTTGGTGTTGGAGATGAAGTGATGGTGTATTTGAGGAAGAAGAGATTTTCAGTTGGCACATATAATAAGCTGAAGATGAGGAAGTTTGGACCATGCAAGGTTCTAAGGATGTTTGATTCTGGAAATGCATATGAAGTGGAGTTACTAGATACATTGGGTATATCACTTATCTTCAATGTTGCAGAAATACATGAGTTTCACAAAGGAGAATCAAGTGGTAGTGGCGAGGAAGTAGATTTAGAAGAGTAGTTACCATGTCACGGACCAGAGGAGATTAAAAAAGTTTTGGATACCAAAATCAGAAGACGCACTAGGAACACATAGTATAAAGAATATCTAATGAAATGGAGAGGCAAACCAGTAGAGGATTCATCATGGATTTTGCAGGCTGAGGTGGACCGTCTTGGTTTTCCTGTTAGCCCTAGAAAGTGAGGGACTCACTTTTCTCCCAACCCCAGGTGTCTGATGCACGAGCATCCCTGGTTGTAAAGAAATCTTGTATCAACCAAAAATAGTTCTTTCTTGCATTGCATTCAATGGCAGTGGTAGTAGATTCATTCCAAATCGTTTACATTTGGCTACCATAAGTTTTTGCTCTCATAATTTCATTGTCCAAGCATTTTGGGGCTGACCTAGTTCAGGTTCCTTAGTATGGACCTATCCGGAGATTCACAAGTTAATTCATATCTTGAGGTTGACATTCATATTGAGCATTCATCAAGTTATTAACCCTTAAGCTAACACAAACCTATATTGGAGTGAGAGAAGCATATTTATAGGCATTTTAATAATTGGTTGATCATCAGTTAATAGTTCATCATTAGTAGTTTCATTGTAATTTTGCTTAAACCCTTCGGGGGCATGTAAGAAGGCTCATTGGCCAAAAGTCTATTGTAAGCCTCTAAGGCAAGGCGTGTGAGTCTGGGTACTCACCTAAGTGGCCAATTTGCATGGAAGCATTCAATATCAATACAGATTCTTGATTTTGCATTAGTTTTGTGTTGGTTTCGTTGTGTTGAATCATTGTTGCAGGGTTCAGACTATTCCTTCTAGAACCCTCCTACTGTGATTGCACCACACTTACTCATCCAAATATTTGCACCACCAAAAATAGTGAAAACATATATACTAGTGGATTTCTTGCTATCAACATCCTCGTCCCAATCTAAATTCACAAACTCATGAATAGTCACTAAGTGTTAGTCCCATATAGAATTACCATGATAAAAAATGGAGTACTCAAAGATACCCCACAAATATCTATTGGCTCTTCACTACATCCCAATGTATTGATTCAAGATTAGCCATGAATTAACTTAAGACTCCCTCTACTTGGGCAATGTTTGTTCTAGTTCAAACTATAGCATACATTAAGCTCCCAATAACACTATCATAAGGTATTCATCCATCTCACTAGGAGAATTCAAACACTACTCTACTAATAACTTGGTCCCTATTGAAATAGGAACACATAATAGTCTGCAAGTTGTCATGCTAAATCTCTCCAACACCAAGTTCACATACTTACACTAGTCCAGCCAATTTTTTTTGTTTTTTTATATCTTATGATCTCCATGCCCAGGATGAACCTAGTATCCCCTAAGTCTTTCATCTCAAATTTTACTATTTAGCTAAGAATTCAATTCACAAATCATCATGTTTGTACCATTACTAAAAATAATATATTGAAACAACATAAAATACAATAATAGGAAAATGGTTATTATCCATCTTATAATAAATGTAATGGTTTAATTTAAATCCTTTTTTTAGATTGTAGGAATCATCTTAGCCTCCTATAACTTATAGTGTTTTGAGAAAAAAAATTAACGTGACCAATGATGCTGGGATGACACACCCTTTGGTACCATGTGGACAAGGGGATTGGACCTTGTGACCTCTTTCTTGCAATAGGATGCTTTAGCCAATCAAGCCAGGGCCCCCACCCATATCTAATTTAGATCTTAGAAACCTTAATCCAAACATAGAATAATCAAAAATTTGGTACCACATCCTAGGTGATTGTTTAAGATGATACACATATTTCTTCAACTTACAAACCAAAATTTCTATACCTCTTTTAGTGTAGTTCTTTGGTTGTGTCATGTAAATTTATTCCTCCAAATCATCATGAAGGAAAACTATCTTCACATCCATTTTCTCAACCTTGAAATCAAAATCTACTACAATCGATAATAATAACTAAATGGATTTCAACTTAGCAAATAGAGATAAAATCTCACGATAATCAATTCCCTCGACTCGAGAATATCCCTTCACAACTAATCCTGCCCTGTACTTCTAAACACTACCATTTGAAAATTGACCTTTCTTTTGAACACCTATTTACAACTAGCGAATTTCAACCATCAAGAAAAGGTAACTAGTCCCATGTGTCATTTTTCTCCAATGTATAGTTCTCCTTATCCATGATCACTTTCCAAAATGTTGAATCATCCATTCCCATAAACTCCTTCACATTCCTAGAAACATTAGCTAGCAGTAAAAATATATCTTGAATTAAAAGGAGTATACATGTCTAGTTGTTGTCTTTACTGAGGGGACCTCCTTAATGACTGAGATAGAAGTTCTAAATCTCTTATTCAAATTTCTCTAAGCTATATAAGCTCTCCTCTTCTTCAATTCCTTCATGGGATTCTAGTTCAACCTTCTTATTCTTTGAGGGTAGTTGAACCACATCTTCCTTTTTATCATTCTCTAGTTGTAATTCTATGGAAGAAGGTTTAACTTCTCTAAATATAAAACGTATTCTATATAAAAAAAATACCATAGGATCCAAAAGCTTGTACCCTTTCACATCAACACCATAGTCAATGAAGATAAATTATAGGTTTGTTCTCCAACTTAGACAACTTCTCCTTGGGAACATGTGCATATGCCTCACAACTAAAGAATTGAAGATTTCTCAATTCAAGACTTTTTGTTGACCACACCTCCATAAGTGTCTTCTCAAAAAGATCTAATGTAGGAGACTTGTTAACCAAGTAACAAGTTATGGAAACCCATTTTTCCCAAAACTTTTATTCCTTGAGCTAGATCCACTTAGCATACTCCTATCCTTCTCCATCAACATTTTATTTATTCTTTTTGTAACTCTATTCTACTAAGGGTTGTATAGAGTTTTCCTATATCTCTTTATCACGTGATCCTTATAAAATTATCAAATTATGCCATACAAACTCACTATCATTATTTATCCTTAAAATCTTGATCTTCCTACCAATTTAATTTTTACAAGAGCATTTTAAAATATTTTTTTGTATTAATAATAGTTAGAACAACAAATTATACATATCTTTTAGATCCTAAGAAGACCTGGGAATCAATAGTTGTAACAGTAATTACAAAAATTAGATACTCAGTCTTAACTACAGTTTACATCCATATGCACAGGTTGTTACAAGCATATACAAAAATATACATCAAATGATTAAGCTTTATATATAGATCTGCAGTGTTATAGAAACTATGATATAACTAGAGCATTGTTTTATCTTTGTATCTTTGGTGAATAGTTCTTGCTCTAGCTTCAATCTTCAAGGTCATCCCACCGTGATTCTCTTTTAGAGAGCATCTCATTTGACCTGACTTCCTCAATAATAGGTTTCTCGCCCTCATTCACATGGAGTGTAGCACCTTTGGTTTCTTTCTCCTTCTTTGGATTCCTTGTTGTCACTTCATTGAATATCCTTTGAAACTCTACTAGTGCTTTCAAAAAGGTTTCAAAGTCTTTTGTGGTTGTGGTGCCAAGTGTGCCCATATTTTACCTCTTCTTTGTTCACCCTAGTTGTGCCTTCCTTGATTAACTTCATGAATTTGAATATTGAAATCTCCATTGTAACGGTCACCTACATAACAACATTGAAAAGGGTGAGTCTTTTTGAAGACTCGGTAAGCATCCTCCTACACCCTTTAAATTTGTCCTCATTCCTTGCCTTCCAAATGTGCCAAATAATTTCAATTGATAAGCAGTCCCAAAATAGTTTACATTCTTTATTTAACTTTTTTCCATTGCTAATTAGAATATCCTTCAATCTGATATTACCATTATTTTCCCAAATCAATTGATCATTACAAAACAATTTCCAAATTTCCTTTTCATAGAAATAGTCAAATAAAATATGCTCAATAGATTCTGGAATTTTACATATATTACAGATATCAACATCATTTTGTTTCATTTTATTAGGAACTTTCTGTAGAAGAACAAGCCATCTAAAATAGGCTTTTTTGGGTTATTTAACATTATGCCAAATAGAATTGAAAATACTATTTCATTCTTTATCAGACAACGCAATCCCCCAACATTTATTAACATTATCAATAATGGAAACAAAGCTAGTTAAATGTTTATAGATTGTTGTGGATTTAATCCCAATTAGAGCAGTCCCATCAAACCATTTCAAGTTGTGGGATAGGTCAATATCTTCCTCTATGTTAATGAAGAATTGTATATTTTTATAGGCCTCCATTAATGTTGAGTAAGTTCTCCAATTGGAGAGGAATATAATAATCATTGCAAACATAATTTCAACTTTTTAGATGCCCATTGGAAATGATGTCATTGACAGTTTGTATACCTTTTTGAGCCCATAATTTGGTTGAACACGCCTGTAGTAGAGCAAGGGGCATGTCATTATGTTCCAGATTCCACCAAATGGAGTTATTGATTTGGCACATTACATTGCAATTATTATTTACCTTGTGGTTGAACTTAACATTGTGTTTGATAAGCTCCTAGTCCTTCCATGGGCTCTTGAAAACGAGGGAGCCACCAAGGGGTATTGGGTGCTTTTTAATGAGAATATCACTAAAAGGCAACATTTCTAAGACATTTCTTGCTTGGGGAAAACAAGTTGGATGTTGCTTCTCACCAAAACCTTCCAAGGTTCCTCCCCTTCTAGTGCCTTGACAATCCATTTTTCATCAAGTGCAATGCCATGAAGCCTCAAATCCTTTAGGCCTATTCCTCCTTGAACTTTATCAAGATAGCACCACTCCTATTTCACAACATGCTTTTTCCTTTTTCCCTTCCCTTTAGACCAAAGGAAGTTTATGTTGTCACATGAAATCACACCCTGTTGAACACAGGTTCAACATTCCAATGACACAATGGAAAATGACCTCAAGGTATAGGACCTTGTGCATATGAGGTCGAATCTCCAAAGAAGGTCAGCTTCCTCTTTTGATCCAAGTGCAATGTGTTGGTCCAATCTAGCACATGAAATCCTACCACTACCCTACTCTAACTCGCAAGGGAAAAGGGAAGGAAAACATGATAGGGAAATGGGAGGTGGTACACTAAGATGGAAAATTTATTTCTTCTTGACTAATATTGTACAACAACACTAATGAAGAGGGACTCGGGGACTCACACAAATCTCTATTTGATCGATTCCCAAAGGTAAACATGGAGGTTAGGGTTTGATAGGGTGCTGTAAGGAAAGGGATATTCTCAAGCAACAACTGTAAACAATTTAACTCAAAAATATATGCATGGAAAGAGAGAACAAAAACTTAGATACGTAGGTAATAAACTTACACAAACATAAACAAGCTGAGAAGAGGTAAGCTTAATCAATTTTATTGACGTAGATGCAACAACCAATCTAATCAGTCCAGTTTATGGCTCAATTTTGATAGAGTTTATTATCCATTTGTTGTAGTTGTTATAGACCTTGATACTTGGATGCTGACATTTTCATGATATTTCCTCAAAACCATAGACATTGGGCATAAGCTTATTTTTGTAATCTTTAAATGACATTGACATGCTCTATGAACTATCTATGTTAATTTTACATGTGGATTAATGAATGATAGTTACAAATATGCAATTGTTGTGTGTACTAACATTGTTATGCAGATATAATTAGGGCATACAAAATTGAGGAAGACTCTGCCAGCTGGTCATTTGCCATAAAGGTCAACAAGGTGATCATTCAAAGGTCAATGGAGGGAAGACTCTCAATGGAGGGAGATTCCTAATTCAAATCGAAGAATTGTAACTACCTTGTAAATGGTCTTAATATTTTGTTGAGCGAATATAGGAGATATTGTTATGCTAGATTTGCATTAAGGCAAACCAACTTGACCAGATTCCATGCATGCATAACCTCCTCTCCACTTTTTATGCTTTCCCTAAAGTGGCTTCCTCCTAATCTGTTGGAGTTGACTGCCTTGCTAGGAATTTACTTATTAGTTTTTCTTCCTATAAATAAGACTCGAATGCTCCTTCTCATAAGGTTGATTAATCTGATGTTGTATTCACATTCTTAGTTTTTCAGTAATCTAGTCACGCTGCTCGATTGTACTCATGTTTTCCAATGAATAAAATGAAGTTATAAGTTTGTGCATCTGAGTTTACATTTGTATTAAGGGATACTCATCCAAGGGGGCCCACTTGGTGAGCATTACCTTTTAGCTTATTTGTTACTTTTTTATGCAATTAGTTAAGAATCTGGCAACTGTCTTTTCCTGCAACCACTAGAATTCTATTTTGTGACTGTTCCTGCAGCTAAAGCAGACAGAGTAGTTTCATGTCTGTGTACTCTGATTTTTATTTATGTCATGCATTTCAGCTTAGCATACTTATTGGTTGATGCTCAACACTTATGTTATTTCTTTCCAAGCAATTTACTTTCAGCATTATGTCTTTCTTAGCTATAGAATGAATATGGCTACTATGGATTCCTAGTGCACATACTATGTTGACCCATTTCAAGTCTACATCCCTAGGTTGACAAGTTAAATGCACCTTCCAGATAATTAAGATAGCTATTCAGATTAGATGTCCAATTTCTGAATCACAATTGTAAGGGCTTAGTTGTTAAATCATTGTAGGAGGCCAACATTTTTGGCGTCATTATCAGGGATGGTGTCTAACTAAGGAGTTCTTTAGGAGTCATTGATAGTTTCCTTCCAGTTGTAGTATTTCTAAAAGTTGATCTTAGTATACCTCTCATTTAGGAAAAGTAATGATCCACTATTGTTTTTCCAATTCTTTGTGTGAGTTAACTGATATTGAGTTGATACTGCATGCATAGAGGAAGGAGAAGAGATGCTCATGGGAGATTCCTTCCTAATAACCCTAATCCATTTCAACTAGAAGAGCTTCCAAATATGCCAAGAGAAGAAGAAGAAGAGGAGGAGCCGCATCCCTTTGTTGATGCATTCCATAATTTGAGTAGTTCTCAAATCTCTTCTGAAGATCAAAATTTGCTTGAGAACCCATTTGCTTTGGAACTTCATCAGGCAAGCATGGGCGATACAAATAGAAATAAGCCCAACCAACCAAATTTTCCATTCCCCATTGCTCACTAGAATGAAGTTGACAATCTCAAAAATATCCTTGCTTTAGTCCTTCCTAAGTTCTATGGACTTGTCACATAAGATCCTGATACTTTCTTGTTTGAGTTTGATATACTCTGCAGGAGTTATAACTATACCACTGATGCCCATAGGCTTAAGTTGTTTCCTACCACCTTGAAAGAAGTTGCATTAAGATAGTTTATGAGCCTAGGCAAAAATATTGTGGAGACTTGGGAGGACATGAAGATAAAGTTCCTTGAGAAGTACAAGGAATATTGTAGGGGCAGTGACTTGAGGGGAGATGACATTTTCAAGATGCAACAAAAGGAAAATGAGAGCCTAGAGGATTACATTGTAAGGTTTTTGTTCTACCTACATAAATCTCCACACCATACACTCAATGAAGAATAAAAAAGTTACTTTTTCTAAGAGGAATTAATGACAATTGCACTGATGCCTTGGACCTGATGGGAGGAGGAGATATCACCCAAGTTCCTTGGGAGGATATCAAGAAGATATGTCAAACTACTTCAAGGCAACTTCAAAGAAAGGGGGAGCTTACCAATCCTCTATGGGTAAGTCATATACTAATGGAGTTTCAAGGGTGGAGATTACTCACTTACTGGCAGATTTCAAACAAAACATTATAAATATTATGGCTACTTAGCTGGATACACTTCAAGCTAAGAAGAAACAAGAGCAAGCAAAGGCAATATTGGCTGAATATTGCCCTCATTGCAGACAAAAGAAGAAGGATTGCAGATGTAAAATGGTAGCTAACATTGATAGTAAGCAGATTCCACCTGAGTTCAAGCCAATCCAGGGAGATGATGACCAGGTCTACTACATTACACAAAGAAGGCCATGGGCTCCAAGACAAGGTATGCCACTAGATCCATTATTCTTTGTTGGGCCTTATTTCAATTCTCATGCATTTGGTAACTAATGGCAACCCCATATCCATCAAATTATGGAGGATATCCACCATAGCCTTGGAATAACCCTCCAAATACCTGGCCCAATCACCAAAACTCTCCACCCCAATGGCAACAACCTTAGAGGAATTGGCAGCAGTTTCAAGGAAATTGGCAGCAAACATCCCAATGGAGGGAAGGACAACAATGGCCAAACCAAACAACCAGTTACATGCAACCACCTTCTCAGCCCCAACAACCTTCTATCATGCCTCCTACTAGTTCAAGTTCAAATACACCTAAACCCACTCAGCTACCGGCTATCATGCCTCCTCCTGCTAGTTCAAGTTCAAATACACCTAAACCCACTCAACTACTAGCTCAGCCCACACCTAACCCAAATAACAAACCACAATAGCAACCAGTCTACTCTGTTGATCCAAATCAATTCCCTGCATATGCTATGAGTGTAAGTGACATCCACTTGAATTCAAGAACTAATTTTTCAACTCCTTCTACACCCATCATTACTGAGCTTCTTGCGGAAGAAGAGGAGCATCTAAATGTTCCCATTCAACCAAGTGTACCTAAAAATCCTGAACCAATTCCAATCAAACAGACTAAACAAGAACCACCATTTCCTCAAAGGTTGGAAATTGTGAAACAAAAGGAAGAGAAGAAGGAAACAACCTTTGACATTCTAGATCAGTTGAAACATGTATGTGTCAAGATCCCTTTATTTCAGGCCATAAAAGATGTTCCAATCTATGGAAAAGCAATTAAGGAAGCATTCCTTAAGAAGCCAGGCAGGAAGAAGAAAGACCCTACTACGGTTCATGTGGTGGGACAACTGGCTAATATGATGCTTGGGAAAGTGACTGATCCCAAATACAATGACCCAGGTAGTCCTATGGTAGGAGTTGTTATGAACATGATCCAAATAAAGAATGCTCTGATTGATCTGGGAGCAACAATAAATGTAATGACCAAGGATATCCTGCAACAACTAAATGTTGCAAGTATGAGACCTACTCCTACTGTCCTGCAACTTGTTGATAGTTCCACCATTAAACCTAATGGTATAGTAGAGGATCTTGTGGTAACTCTAGACTCTTGGGAGTATCCAACATATTTCATGATTCTTTCTCCTAAAGCTACACTAGGCGAGTACCCCACTATTCTAGGAAGGCCATGGTTAGCAACAAGAGATGCTTATATTGGATGTCGGACAAGAGACATGACCATTTCTGATGGAAAGAGCACCAAAAATCTTATTTTCTACCCTCCTACTCAGCCATCCTATGATATGGATAACCCCATATGGCCACATGTTGGTGAAGAGGCCAAGGAAGTCAATTATGTGGCACAACTTATGATGTTAGGTAGAAGTTACTTCATGTAGCTTCAGGGAGAAGATGAATCATTGTCTAACATAATTCGGAACCATTGTGAGGTGTAGGAAGACTCATTCTCTCATGCATCTAGTTTTGTTGATCCAGTAAAGATACTTCTGCCTGTCCTTCCTGCAATAGAACTTCCTGCAGTAACAGGTATGTCTCATACATTGCTGCCACATGAACTCAACATACCAAGCATTAGTTAAGTAGATATGATAGAGTTAACTACACGAGTGCAAGTGTTAGAAGGAAAATATCTAAATATTAACAACAAATTGAGTGAAGAACAACAATTGTCATTGAAAAACTTATTGAGGACCCACCAACATGCATTTGCATGGGACTATCATGATATGAAGGGATTGAATCCTAAGCTCTGCACTCATAGGATATACATCAGAGATTATTGTACACCAGTGAGGTAGCCACAAGGAAGAATTAACCCTACATTGAGGGAAATTGTAAAAGGAGAACTACAAAAATTGTTAGATGCAAGATTTATCTACCCCATTTCAGATAGCCAGTGGGTGTCTCCATTGGTGATTACACCCAAAAAAGGAGAGAAGTGGCGAGTTTGTGTTGATTACAGGGAACTCAATGTTGCCACCAAAAAGGACCATTTTCCCTTTCCTTTCATAGACCAAGTTTTGGACTCACTTGCATAAAAGCAGTACTTTTCTTTTCTAGATGGATTTAGTGGGTATAACCATATCCAAATTGCACTTGAGGACCAGGAGAAGACCACCTATACCTATCCATGGGGGAATTATTCCTACTCAGTCCTTTCATTTGGCTTATGTAATGCACCTGCAACTTTTCAGAGGGCAGTCATTAGCATATTTTCTTATATCTCTCATGATTGCATGGAAATTTATATGGATGATTTTACCACCTTGGTGCTGATTTCAATGAAGCATTAGAAAATATTAGGAGAGTCTTACAAAGATGTGAAGATCATAATCTATCTTCAAATAGTGAAAAGTGCTTTATGATGATGTAGGAGGGTGTAGTCCTTGGCCACCACATCTCTCATAAAGAAATTCATGTAGATCCTACCAAGATTGAGGTGATCACTAACCTGCCTATACCTGCAAAACAAAAAGATGTTAGGAGTTTCTTGGGACATGCAGGATACTATAGGTGTTTCATCAAGGATTTTAGCAAAATAACAACACCATTGTACAATCTTCTCACTAAAGATGTTGAGTTTCAATGGATAGAGGATTGTGGCAAGGCATTCTCTAATCTCAAAGCAAATTTAACTAATGCTCCTATACTCAAAGGTCCCAATTGGGAGCTTCCTTTCCACATTCATATAGATGCATCAGACTATGCCATAGGAGCATTCTTGGGGAAGAAGGAAGGAGCTATTGAAAATGCTATTTATTTTGTCAACAAAAACTTGTAAGGATTTGAATTCAATTATATAGTGACAGAAAAGGAAATGTTGGCAGTAATTTATGCCCTTAACAAATTCAGGCACTACATAACATGCTATTAGATCTTTGTGCACATAGATCATGCAACCATTAGATACCTCATGAATAAACCCCTGATCTCAGGTAGGTTAGCAAGATGGTTATTGCTGATGCAAGAGTTTGACACAACCATTGTGGATAAACTAGGGAAGACCAATGTTGTTGCAAACTTTCTTTCAAGGCTGACTACATTAGATGAAAATCAAGTCATTGATGACTCTTTCCTTGATGAACATTTATTTTCCATCAGTGTGCATACATCTTGGTATAGCTAACTATCTGGTCACAGGGAGAGTTCCTCCTCATTTCTCTCCAAAAGAGAGAAGGGTGCTCATTGAAAAATATTTTCCTTTCTCATGGATTGCAGAATACTTGTTTTACACTAGACCAGACCATGTCATGAGGAGATGTGTGAGGGAAGATGAGACATATGATATTTTACATGCATGTCACAATGAACCCTGTGGAGGGAATTTTGTAGCCAAGAGGACAATAATGAAGATTTTGAACACATGATATTACTAGCCCACACTACACAAGGATGCAGGGAAATGTACAAAGAAATGTGATAGATGCCAGAAGATGGGCCGACCAACCAAAAATGATGAGATTCCCATTTACCCCCAGGTAGTAATCACTCCCTTTGATAAGTGAGAATTGGATTTTGTAGGACCCATTGATCCTTCATCAAATGATAAATCATATATCTTGGTATGCACTAATTATGTAACCAAGTGGGTAGAAGTTAAGGCCATGAAGCATGCAAGAGATAATAAGGCTGCAAAATTTCTTTATGATGAATTTTTCACACGATATGGGGTTCCCAGAGAGATAGTGACTGATCAATGGGCTCAATTCACCTCTACCCTTGTTATAACACTGGTCAATGAGTACAACATAAGGCATAGGAAGCCTACTCCTTATCACCCTCGGGCCAATGGCCAAGTTGAGGTGACTAACAGAGAAATTGAAGCCATTATGACCAAAAAAGTGGCTATCCATAGGAAGGATTGGGCAAATAGGCTGCCAGAAGTTGTTTGGGCCTATCGGACCACCTGGAAAATAACTACAGGCTTCACTCATTTTGAGTTGTATGGAAAGGCAACTATGATGCCCATTGAATTTGAGCATAAGACTCTTATGATTGCATTAGACTTAGGGATGGATATCTTTGAGGCACAAAAGGATATAATTATGCAGTTGAATAACTTGGATGAGATGAGGAAGGTAGCCTTGCATCACATAGAGGTAATGCAGAACCAGAGAATAAAGTGGCACGACAAATTCATAAAGGACAAGAAATTCCAGCCAGGTGACTAGGCACTGCTCTATGACTCAATGTATCAAGATAATGCAATAAAATTGTAGACAAGGTGGCTAGGACCATATGAGGTTGTTGAAGCCTTCCCCAATGGTGTTGTTAAACTCACTACCATTAACCCTGCTAGATTTAAGCTACTTGTCAATGGTCATTGCCTCAGGTTGTATCACAAGCCAACTTCCAAGGAGGAATTCTTGTACAACAATTCACTCAACATGCAACACTCGAACTTCCGATAGCCGAAGGAAGTGGACCTAGTGTCCCTCCTTCTGGCTAACTAAGGTACGCAACTTGTCATAATAAATACTTCCACTTTTGTGGGAGTCCACTTCTTCATTCATTCACCCATCCGCCCATACATCTCCACTTTTCTCTCTCTTCCATCACGCCTCCATAACTCCACTTCATTCCATCTCCACATTTATTAATTACTCAACTAACTTCTGAAAAGGTGATCGGTACTTCCTCAATATTCTTTGCAACAAATACTCCATAAATTCAGGTACGTGCACATCAATTTGCTATATCATAATTGTCTTTTAGTACATTCATTTAATTATTGTACATTAATATAGACGTTCTCCATAGCATGTAATATTCTCTGCCCCTATCAAATCATCATTACCATCTCTCATGTGAGGACATATGCTCAAATTTAGGTTGGGGGGAAGTGTGAATACCATGTCCACGTGTTAGTCCATGTTGGTCCATGTTAGCAAAGTTTAAATTGAGCCAATTTGAATTTTGAGTGAGGTGACGAATCGCATGTGTGAGATGATATCACAAGCCAACTTCCAAGGAGGAATTCCTACAACAATTCACTCAGCATGCAACACCCGAACTTCCTATAGCCGAAGTAAGTGGACCTAGTGTCCCTCCTTCTGGCTAACTAAGGTACACAACTTGTCATAATAAAGACTTCCACTTTTGTGGGAGTCCACTTCTTCATTCATTCACCCATCCGCCCATCCATCTCCACTTTTCTCTCTCTTCCATCACACCTCCATAACTCCACTTCACTTTATTCCATCTCCACATTCATTAATTGCTCAACTAACTTCTTAAAAGGTGATCGGTACTTCCTCAATATTCTTTGCAACAATTACTCCATCAATTCAGGTACGTGCACATCAATTTGTTATATCGTAATTGTCTTTTAGTACACTCATTTAATTACTGTACATTAATATAGACGTTCTCCATAGCATGTAATTATTCTCTTCCCCTATCAAATCGTCATTACCATCTCGCATGTGAGGACACATACTCAAATTTAGATTGGGGGAAGTGTGAATACCATGTCCACGTGTCAGTCCATGTTGGTCCATGTCAGCAAAGTTTAAATTGAGCCAATTTGAATTATGAGTGAGGTGATGAATCGCATGTGTGAGATGATATTAATCACCATCATTTCTCTTGATCATATCCTTCATTTATTACTCCTTTACTAAGTCGCCAAAAGGTAAAATTCAGATGACATTGGCGTTGGGAATTCAACAGCGTTGTAGAAAGGAGAAATTTGGCTTTCAAGCGAAGATTGCAGGAAGGGAAACTTTGTAGAGTGACTGTTTAATTGTAGGTAGTTGAGCAATGGGAGGTGGGTTAATTCAAAATGAACCCACAGTTCATGATGTATTATTGCAGGATGCACCTTGCTAGGCTAATTTCAGAAACTATAGATGGTTAGATTATTTCTTGAAGTTTAATGGTTTTAATGAAGACATTGTGTTGGAATTTGTGCAGACATTATTTGAAGGAAAGGCCACAGTAAAAGGGTTGGAGGTAATAGCTAGTGAAGAAAATATTGCAAAAGTTACAGGGTTGTCTGCCAACAGTGAACATTACCCTACTACCAGAGATGCCAGATTAGCTAGGGCTAAATTTACAGAACTTGGTGACCCTCCATTGAATGTGGACAAGCAAGGTGCGAAGAGAATCTCTCTACCTGATCCATGGAAGCAAGTAGCTATTTACATCGTGAAGTACCTTACTTGTGAAGGTTGTTAGTCGAATCTACATTCTGTGCACTTCAAACTCCTGAATCATACGAGGCATGGAAGACGAATGAATGTGCCAAACGTGTTATACCACCTTCTTTCAATCATGGCAGTCGAGACCCAAAAAGGTAAGGATAATTTCGTTTCCCACCATCATTTGATCAAATTAATAGTAGAGAAGTCTCTGCATCATGTATCTGATATGACTTGGGAAGAATTCTTGAATATTGATCAATTTAGACAAGAGCATTTGCAACCTAGGGTTTTGCCTCAACCTTGTAGGGCTAGTAGGAGAGTGACTTTTGTTGAAGCCACTCCTGGAGCCTCAACTTCTGGCGCAAGCTCTAGTGTAAACCCTCCTGTAGCTGAACAAACTATAGAGATTAGTTCTTCTAAGACAGAACATTTAGACAAAGAAAGTTCTTTAGATTCTGATGATGATGTGCCCCTTGGAATCCTAATTCAAACTAGGGCACAAAAGAAAGAGGTATAAATAAGGAGGGGACAAGATAAAAAGCAAACGATAGGAAAATAAGCATCAAGCTCTAAGAAACGGAAGGCTAACACTGTTCTTCCTACAACTGAAGAGAAACATGAGAGCCCTCCTAGAAAAATAAGACTAGCTAAACCAGCCACTAATATGTCTCCACAGGGAAGCCCTAGGACTAGAGAAACATCACGGGAGGACACAGAAGCCCCAATGGGGTAGGTGAACGTTGAGGAAAAGGACATATTTTAGGAAGCGACAAATATAACATTGGCAGAGCTTGCTACCATCGCAACACATGTTGGAAGTCAAGAACATGCAAAGAATCAGGAGCTCCTGCAACAAGAGCAAGAACAAGAGCCCCTGAAACTAGAATTGGGAGAACAATCAACACCTTTGCAGCCAAAATTGGGTGAACAATTAGAATCCCTGCAGTCGGGGCCACATGAAAAGCAAGAATCAGTACCAGGATTTTTTTTGGTAGGAATACATAAGCCCTCTAATTTTTCAATGCACATGGTAGCCATGAACTTATGGAATGAGATACAGAGGAAGGAAGAAGAATGGAAATGGGAGAAACGCAGGTTGAAAGAGGAGATTAAAAAGAAAGATGAAGAGATTGAAGAGAAAAATATAGAAATTGTTGCTTTAAAGGAGAAAGTGGACAATATAACATCCTTAGTACCTTAGATATAAGAGTGCAGGACTCCTCCAAGGGTCTATGCTCTATATTTGAAGGAGAAGAATCTTTCTTTCAAACTAGCAAGGATTATTTCAGGTTTGAATCATTCCATTGAGACTCCTCTTGAATTTTTCTAGGCTTATCAGATTGCTCCTTCTAGAATGAAGAATTTGTTGTGTGAATTCTATTTGCATAATTATGTTGTGACCCAAGATCATGATTGGAATCCATTGTTGGATGTTGGGGATTTCCAATTCCTAGATACAGAATGAAATTAGTTGGGGACTGTTGACGCCAAAATTTGATGAGGTAACAGTCTTATGGGAAACTTAGTTTAAAGGGGACCTTTTGCGCTAAACTGAATAACCTATGGATTTTTAGAGAATCCAACTTCTTCTATAATGGGGTTTGGAAAGGGAGAAGGAAGCATATATAATAAAATAAAGTCTAACCTAAGGCGATGCGCCAAGATTTAATGATGGGCATGATAAATCATAGATTTAAGGGCCTAAATGGTGTTGTAGTGTTCCAAAACATTAGAAACTTAAGATTATAGCATAGACGATTCATTCATTGACATAAAATAACATTGCATACATTCCTATTGCCAAGAAGATTCCTTAGACATGATCTAGGTAAGCAAAATTGCATCCAACATATATAGAAGTTCTCAAATGAAGTGTCAAGACAATAAAAGGCACAGTTCACAGTTTGGTTAAATAGCATGAAAAACAGAAAGGCCAAAAAATTAGCACAGTTTGAGAGTTTTTGCAATTAAATAAAACAATAATAAAGGCCTGACGTCTTTTACTAAAACTAGCATGTTTCTTCCAAATTCTGGATCATTTTCTCATCACAGAGAAAAGTATATATAGCATGAAAAACTTCCCACCGCCTCGGAGAGCAGTAACAGAAAAGATCTTGCGATCCTCGGCAATGATGCCTGAATCAGAATATTCCCAAGGTCGTTACAACAAGATTGATCCAGAACAAAGCATCCAGTCATCCTGGGCACAGGTGCGTCCTCTGTAATGATGGTGGTGGTCCTAGCTAGGTCTAATTAGACAAGTGTTACCCTCCTGAATGAATGATGATAACACATAGTAGCCAATAGCCTCATTTGGTTCATGTAATCTCTTACCTTTATAGGAGATCTGCTAGTTAGGCATGTGGCAGCCTTTCGCTTCCCACATGAACCTTTCTCCCTTTGCCGTAGAGGATTTGCGTTAAGGCTACACGTGTCAAATGACCGGAGCCTTCACCAATAATGGAGGAAGTGATCGTCAGCTGGGCACAATAGAGACATGTGGCAGCATTTCGCTGCCCGCGGTTGCTAATTCATTTATGCGCTGAAGGATTTGTGAACATTAGACACGTAACAAGTGCATACTGCAGTCAACAACCGTGGGGCCCGCTAGCACCTTTTAGGAATGAGGGCTTCGTGGCAACATTTCACAGCTTGATGAGGTGTCAAAGAAACAAGAACCAAAAGTATCCCGCAGCCGAAACATGTGGAAGCATAGCGGAGTTTCTCAGGATCCGAAGGGAATGTCGATACTCGAAGTTGCGAAGAGTAGACATGTGGAGTTGCAGATTAAAACCTTTGATAAAAGGTCGAGCAGATTTGGTGATGTACAGGTCGGCACACAGAAAAATAAACCCAAAGGGAGCTGGTTAAATATTTATTAACAACTTTTGGCGACTATCAGGGGCGTTTCAATTAAGGAACGAAAAACCCAAAATTTCTCTGGTTCTGCAGACTAGAGTGCTATTTCATTATGCTAATGGATTCAGAGATTGGAAAGAGCCGCTGCAAAGGCGACCATTCATCCTCAGACGGATTCACTATGTTGCACAAATTCTCTTGTGCTTCACTTAGATCAATAGTTTCTTTGTGAGGCAGTACATTGGGTAAACCGACCGCTGTTTGTATATGAAATAGTAGCTGTGAGAGCAGATGAATGACTCCCTCAATGTCAGTTGTTGTGGGAGGATCACTGAAATCCCTAAAAGCCTCCAGATCATCTTCCATTTCTTCTATCCCTTCCGCAATCTACTCGGTTGTGGCAATAGAGCCATCTTCAAGGAACGGGGACAACAAACCCATCCCATTTAACTCGGTGAAACCTCCCCGTATGCTATCCAGTGTCTTACTCAGAATGGCTATGGCTGCTTTAGTGCGCTAGAAGGTAGAGTGACAATGGATGAACTTATTTGCCGTTTGAACACTAGCATCCCGATCTTCAATACCCGTTCTGACAAGGTTCTCATCAGAGACTGAGTATAGCTTGGTGAGTAGATCTTTTGCCTTAGGAACCCTCTCCAAGATGAACCGTGGGAACTGCTCAATCGTATCATGGGCCTCCTGGCTCAGCTTCAATGCCTTGGTGATGAATCAGAGGGTAGGCTGCAGTGTTAGGCAAAAGGCTTTTTTTTTTCAGTGAAAAATGTATAATTGCCTAACCAATGGAATGATATCTGGCTGTGTAGGGGGAGGTCGGAGAGAGCCTTTAAGAGAAGCAATCTCCACATCTCTTGAAATAATAGTTTCAACCAATTCCGCCCTTTTTCTTTTCTTAGACGCTAGCTGCTCCGCAAAGCTGCTTATTTCTTTATTTCAATTCTCCTCGACTCGGGAGTGATTTGCTAAGTGATCATTCAGAGAATACTTTGTCTCTCAAAGTTCTTCCTCCAATTGAACTTTTAGGCTTTTAAATTTAGCCTCTTTTTCTTGTATTTTCTGCTCATATTGAGCCTGTTGGTGTTCCAACACTTCATTTCTCTATGCCATTCCTTGACTATACTCAAGGCAATGCCGCTCCAATTCTTCATTCTTCAGTTGTAGATTCTACTCTGCCTCATGGTTCTTAGTTTGTAGCTCTTTTATTATGCCAGGGTCGACAACCTGAGTCTTCACAATTTTGCCTTCAAGTCTGTTCCTCTCATCCTCTGCTGCCAGCACCCTTTCAGTCATGCAGGCAATATTCGCCTCTAAGGATTTCTCTTTCTTCTCCAGAAAACTAATCATTTGCCTTATTGCTTTAAGCTGCTCATCTTTCTTCTTTAACTATCAACTAGTTTTAAGGAAGTCGAAAGTGACTATCCGTTGCGTTTCCTCCACGATTTCAACTTTATCTTGCGGTTGGGCTACCTTCATGTCAAGTCCTACAACATATATCTCATAGTCTTCTAGTTGCATTTCTCCTTAAGGCTTGCTTACCCACGGGTACATGGTTACAACCTTCAATTCTTGTTGGGCCTCATTATAAAGAGCCTATACTTTTGGCTCAGCAGAAACATTGTCATCATTTGCCTTGCGTTTTCTCATTCTATTTGTGCGTGCCTTCTTTTCGCAATCTATCTGTGCTATGAATTCGACTGGCGATGAAACTAATCCACTTGCAAAAGGAGCACCAAAATATAGGGCATAGGGATAGGTAACCTTCATAGGTGTAGACATTTGTTTTTTCTGGAGAGTGACAATTTGTGGGGAGAAGTGGGGCACATTCCATAGTTTGGTTTGAGAACCGATAGCAAGGCTAGTCATTTGTAATGATTGAATTGGGGAATCAGCCGTAAGGGTCAATGACTAGGAATGTGGAGGGGTTGTCAATGGTGTGTTAGCTTGTTGTGATGGAAGAAGATCTACAATAATAGAGGAAAGTCTGAGTGACAACAGCAGGTGTAAAGATTTGCGAAGGAGTAAAGACAAGCAGAGTGGTTTGCAAAAACTGGGCGAAGCCTACTGAATATGTCAGACTAAAAGTAGAAGGCAGAGGGCTAGTACTTATCATAGGGATCGCCAGTGAGGCAGGGGCAGATACCAAGGAATGGGAAGCAAGAGTAGAAGGAGCGAATTTTACTTGTTGACTGGTCGATGGCAGCTCCAGAATCGTCAACGACTCCTTCTTAGCCTCAGGCTCCTGGCTAGCTGTGAGTACTCTTCTTCCGGTAGGTTATTGCGAACCCTCTCTGATAATGCTCTTTGTGCGCTATCGTTTCGCAAGTGGGGTCTCTCTAGCTTCAGCAGTCATCTTCATTTGTTGTAGTGATAACCTAGCTGGTTTAGCAACCCAAGTGAGTGTATGCGAGCCCCTTGATATATTAAAGCGCACATTTGTGGCCACATAGGCGGGTTGTCTAGGGCCTTTTTCTTTTGGTGCAGATGAGGCCGATGTCATTGCTTCCTCCTCCTGCTCCTCAAATTCTTTCTCTGGGTCTCTGCTCCTATTAATACTAGAGCTCGGGCTCGGGTGGCTCTCCTTCCACCATTTTTCAAATTTGTAGTCATCCTTCAGTTTGTTGTAAGGAGCATCCAATTATGCTATTTCTTGGCAATACTTCCAGAAAGCCTCTATTTTTTCCTCAGTCCATTCCTCATCGTTCTTTGTCTTTTTATACATGCCATGCTCCATCCGGACATTATCCTGGGCCACCGCCACAGCAAAGTAAAACTTGTGCCACGGACCTCTAGTGTCTTGCATAGGGATACACGCCAATTCAACAAAATTCTCATCCTTGTCTATCCGCGGGTTACACCGCTTCTCCCAGTATGGTCGAGGAACATGGGTAACTCTCATGTGTGGCTCCGGCAAGTAGTTGAAAAAGTTGTATTCCCACTTATCATTTACAAGTACCAACCCTAGATAGGCCAGCTTGACCTCTAACAACTGGTCCGATTGTTTCTTTATTAGAGTCACCAAATTAAAAAATTTTGGACAAGAGAAGAATCCCTTCCTCTTGACCTTTTTGCTACTATAGAAGGTAAAATCAATGATACACACCTGTCAAAACATTACCAATGTGAAAACTCTATCTATGAAACAAGCTGGGAGTATGAAATATTTGCCAATAAAGCCCCGCATCCAGAGGATCGTAAAATCTTTGCCTAAAAACCAGTCAAAAGCAGGGGTGAAACTTTGCATAAATTTGGTTTGCTCCTTATCGAGCTGGATTATATCGCTTTTTTTTATTAAATCATACAAGACTGGAGCTATAAAATAGTTCGAAAACGCATAATAATCATATGATGCGGAAAGAAAAGGCATCCATGTGGACACTGAATTCCTTTTATTTTGCTCATCAAAAATTGATAAATGAAAATACCGGGCAAAGAAATCCGGGTTCTGATGTAAAAACATGTGGATCAAGAAAGAAAAAATCCTAAATTTTTTCTCTGCCTGGTAATTCTTTATTTGTCGTATCATTTCTTCTACCATAAACTCAGCAAAATCATACCATAAGAGATCATGCTGCTTGCGAAATTGGAAAGTCAGTACCAGTTAAAAAGTCTCCACCTTCTCATCAGAGTCTCGGCCGCACACAAAGGCTAGCATGGACATGGCATCCTGGAGATCGTCGCGTAACACACCGCGCAACAATGAAATATTTGACAATTTAGTGGTTGGGATGCTTTTCCTACCAGTCTCCAACAAAAACTCTGAGTTCTTTTTCATCCTCTTCCATATTTTCTCTCATTTGCCAGGGTAAAAGGGCTCAATATTCTCTCTTCTTTTACTTGGATATGGGATGCATAGCATGTGCCAGATGGTCTGTGGAGTGATGTGCACCCTTAAGTTGCGGCCTTCAATGTAGTGGGTATTAGGATTATAACGCTGGATAGCAGCATCAACTACCTCCGGGCAGTAGTGCACCAGTGGGACCATGTATTGAGGGAGACCACTGTACCAAACTCTCTTCGCCGTAGATTGGTCTACCTTTGATGCCGTCAACTTTGCACAGGCTACCTCCCTGAGGGACTTAGGGTTTTTCATGAGTCATGGATCATAGATATTATCCAACTTTTCTTCAACCCTTTTCTAGTTTCTGCAACTCTTTAGCCTATTCAGTTCTTCTGTATAGGCCCTTTTTGGCCTGCTGGGTATACCAGGCGTAACATACGCCACATCCTCATAGGCATATACCTCCTCTGAAGAACGTGTAGCTGTAAACAGCTCCTGGCTAATTTCTTCTTATATTAGTTGAGATGAAGTCTCTGACATTTTTCTTTCGGTGAAGATCTTCACAAGTTCTTGGCTCTGCAATTCTCCTCGATTTTGGATACACAGAAGAAGAAAAAATTTGCACTTTTTTTTTGGCGTTTGTGAAAAGACTTTGAAATATTAAGCCTTTTCATACAATATTTAGCAATCTTTCCTCAAGGTGGTAGGCGAAAGCATGCCTTTTGCATTTAATTTGGCATGTACTATTAATTTTGCAATTCTTGCAAAATGAACTGCTTTTCATTTTGAGGCGGCCGGAGTTCATTATTGCATTTGGAAATCATGTGATACGTTGTGATCCCCTTGGAACTTGAGCCGACAATTTTCTTTCTAACCTTGCATTAGTATGCGTTGGCAATTAATAGCCCGACTGAAATGATTACGCAAAGCAAATGATCACAGCCTGAAAAGATATGAATACTGCCTTGGGCTCTGGGAAATGCTTGTGAGATGACACAATAGCCTACGACCATACGTCTTACTGTCAATGAGTGCTACCTTCTTAAAGCTAATTAATTAGCTCCTATTAATCTAGCACGCATTTAGCCGTATTTTCGTAGATGCAACTGGCCCAAAAATGTGAGCAAACACAAGCACGCATTTCAAGTTAACAACTAGCTTATTATCAAATTTTCTCTAAAGGATTAGCATGCATCTTGTTATTTTTTCTATAATTAGGCCAGTAAGTAGTGAGGAAATCATACTTAACATTTGAGCGGTGATAGGTTGGTAAGCAGAGTTTTAAGCAAGCCTTCTCATAGGTTAGGTGATAGATAAATTTTGACATAGCTCAAAAGCATAGGAATAGTGTCAGAACTATGGACACTCCAGCTCGTTTAATCTCATATAAGTCACATACGACATTCCTAGGGGAGGTTTCTACTAGGAGGCTGAAACAGATGACCAAGAATAAGTATTCTTTGGTCCTGATAGCTATAAAGTGGGTTCTAGGCAAAGAATGCATAGAGTATGAGGACAAGTATCGGGTGAACACCGACATATGCTCCCACTTTGTAGCGTCCATGCTAGACATCAATGTTCCCTCGACCGCTTATCTTGAAATTTGTTAAAGAAATCTTCCCCAAAAAGTAACTGAATGGTCTCCATGAGGTTGTTGCTCATGCTGCCTATGGAGTAGGTCGGTCGTCAGCTAGCGACCTACGTCACTTTATCGAGGAGGAAGAAGTTGTCGTTTGGCTGTCATTTCTCAGCGGATTCCTCCTATAGACTTGTGACGAGCACCAGCAGAGGGTTACTCAGGCCTTACATTTCCTGTTCCACAGCTACAACGTAATACCCTTCTACGACATAGATTGGTATACTGATTTCAGGAAACCTGGTATTCCCCCCGCCAATGGCAGTTGTGTCAAATGATGCTGCCAGTGTTGTCGAAGAACTTGTGGATGAGGAAGAGGTGGACGCTGCTATTAATGCATCAATTTCTGCCAGTCATGCCTTTGGATGAAAACCCCCTACCTGCTCAACAAATGTCTCCCTGTTCACTCAATTTCTTGTTGCTGCTTAGAATACCTGCCTTATAGCTTGTATATAAGCATGGAAAAATGCCATCATATATATAATAGCTCAGATACTTGTAAATTTTTTAGATTATGGCTTCCCAGCCACTTTTGCAATGTAAAGATATATATGAATAGATGTATATCTTTTTTAAAGAAAATCCATGTTCTTTTCTTCATTCTGTATTTCAGTTTTATGGGCTCACAACTTTCATTTTGTTATTTCTCTGCACATGGGTGTGCTTTGTGTAAAGCAATTATGGTATTCCACTTACCAATAATAATGGGTTAATTTTGCATAAGCACAAACTAATTTTGAAAAAGACCGGCCAAAGAAACAGAAATAAAATAAAAGCACTATTCACATATGTACAAAAATAGAGCTTAGTGCCTAATGGAACAATTTAAGATGAATCCCATTGATTGGGATTTATAGGGATTCCTATTCCATATTTTCTAGATCAAAAGCGTTATGTTCTTTATATCGAATGATTTTAAAGGGGCCCTCCTATAGGCTATCAAATTTACCATGCTGACCTGGCTTAGCAGCCCTTTTATCATACTTTAGCACTAAGTCTTCGCATTTTAGACCTTGGTTGGAAGCCTTCTTGTCAAACCATCGCTTGACCACTTGTTGAAGATTTGTCATGGCTATTAGGGAAATCTCCCTTTTTTCTTGTACTTTTAATAGTTTGGCAAGCCGAATCTCCATAGCGTCATTTTGTTCTATCTCAAGAGATTTCAACAATTGCAGTGTTGGAATCTCCATAGATATAGGTAGTAGCACCTCTTTCCCGTATACCAACTCATAAGGCGAAGTCTCAAGGACTTGCTAAGGAGTTATGTGGTTTTCCCAGAGCGTTGTTCAGAGGTTTTTATGCTATTCCCTCTGGTGTTTCAAACCAATCATTTTAAGGAGTCAAACTAGGCTCTTGTTTGTTGACTCTGCTAGGCCATTTCCCTGTGGGTAACAGTTTGATGATGTCTTGAGGAATATGCCATTCTTTAATGCAAAGTGGCATACCTTTGCGCCTAAGAAAGTTCTAGGATTATCTGAAATGATAGTTTTTGGAGGGCTGAACCTTGTCACCAGTTCCTCAAGGAAATCTACAATCTCTGTTTCTATTGCGCTTTTAAGGGGAATAGCCTCCGTCCACCTTGTGAAGTAATCCGCGGCAGTCAAAATCCACTTGTATCGAGCACTAGAAACTGGGTTGATCATTTTGATGAAGTCCAGACCCCATTGTGCAAATGGTTCGTTCATCATTATGGGTTTGAGGGGCATTACATAATTCTTCCTTCTGTCAGTAAAGAACTGACATTTTTTGCAAGCTTTCACCAAAGAGTGGGAGTCATTAAAAAGTGTAGGCCAATAATAGCCAACACGTGTGATTTTAATGGCGGTGGTCTTAGTAGAGAAATGTCCACTACAATGCTATTGTGGAATACGTCAAGGATCCTCTTTGCTTGCTCCGAAGTGACGCATCACAGGAGAACACCATTGAAATTCCTTTTGAAAAGGACTCCCTCTATTAGCGTATATCCGCAATTTTGCAGCCAGTAATATCTCCTTTTTTGGGATGAAAGACCTAGTGGATACTTTTTGGTTTGCATGAACCTCATTCTATCAGTCAGCCAACCACCTTCTGATTCTGGTTCATTCATCAAGATGAGCTTCGGTTGCTCCTCTACGGCAGGTGCCTCCTCGTTTTGTGCTATGTACTCACACAGTCCTCTTCCTTTAATAGTTTTAGTAGGATTGACTTCAATATCATATTCAAGAATCTTGGTGATCCAATTAGCCATTTTTTCTGTGATCTCCCCTTCCATGATATATTCACGCACACTAGAATGTGCGACATATACAAGCACCTTGTTGCAGGAAATTAGATGGCAAAACTTTTTAAGTCCATTCACTATTGCAAAGGCCCGCCTTTCGACGAAATTATAATTCGCCTCATATTCCTTTAGGGTTCGGGAGTAGAATTCCATTGGATGTTCTCCTCTTCCTTCATCATCCTTTTGGGTTAGGACAGTAGTGATACTGGACATGCTACTGAACGCATACATTATAAAATACTTGGATTGATCTGGATTAACTAGCACTGGAGCTGTGGAAATAGCTTCCTTGACCTTTTCAAAAGCTTCCTGAGCTTTGGTAGTCCACTTGAATGTTTGATATTTCTTCAGCATCAGGGTGATAAGCCTAATTATTCCTACAAAATCAGAAATAAACTTGTTGACAAAATTTACTTTGCCTAGGAAAAACTGAACACCTTTCTTATTTACCAGAAGGGGAAGTTCTTTGATAGCCTTTACTCGTTCAGGGTCAATTGAAACACCTTCTTTAGACACAACATGCCCCAACAGCTTACCCTATGGTACTCCAAATACACATTTCTTCAGGTTTAGGGAAACTCTAAATTCTTAGCACTTTTGAAAAACTAATTCTAAATGATCAAAATGATCATCCCTAGATTTAGAGAACACAGTAAGATCATCCAAATAAATTAGAATAAACTTATTAATTAGTTCGCTAAATGCGATGTCCATCGCCCGCTGGAATGTCGCTCCTGCATTCGATAAACTAAAAGGCATTTTAGCATATGTAAATGTTCCCCACTTTGTGGTGAACATAGTCTTGTGTTGATCCTCCTCTTTAACTCAGATTTGATTGTAGCCGGAGAAACCATCCAACAGATAAAACATTTATGATCCTACAACCGTTTGTAGGATTGACTCCATCGAAGGCAGTGGATAGTGGTCCTTTAGGGATGCTCTGTTTAGGTCTCATAAGTCCACACATAAACAGATATCTCCATTCTTCTTTCAAACTAGGACCAGATTCGATACCCAAGTACTATGCTTGATTGGGAAGACAATGCGCGACTCAATGAGCTTAGTCAGCTCTTGCACCATTAGGGCTTCAATTTTAGGGTTGACAGGCCTTTGTTTCTGTCGGACTGGTTTTGCACCTTCTGTTAGCTCAATAGTGTGCTGAACGATATTAGGATCATATCCCTCCAGGTCATCGTAGGACTAGGCCACTACTCCATATTTTTCGCAAAAACTGATGAGTCTTTCTTTATCATGGTGCGGGACATTTTTACTGACTCAGAGATTCCTATTATCGGAGACCCGAAGGTCCACATAATCACTTTTTTCTACTACGAACTTCCATTTTTGGGCATCATCACAATCAAAAAAGTTTTCAAGAGTAACCAATCCTTTCGGAAGTTTATTAGATTTGAGTTGCATAATTTGTCCTTCATAAGCCTCGACAATCTTTGGTTGAAGCTGATCGACGAACTCCCCTGAGTGTTGGATAAACAAGGCGATGTGTTCATCGCTTTCAAAAAATTTCCAACTCTGATCATTGTCGGGGATCGCTGATCAGACTAGTACTCATATTGAATGTTCATTATAAAGAAGGCCAGAGACAAGATCAAACTGAGGACCAATCACGACCATGCGATCTACGTTGCTATTTTGTCCTCGGGGAATAGTCTTGATGTTGAAAGCTTCAAAACCATCAATCAGGTCCAAGACTCGGTGTCGATAGGATCTCATGCGGACATTCTTTTCTGCAGAAACTCCTCAGACCTGGTTAACTACTAGTTTAGAATCTCTGAACACAATTAATTGCTTAATGCCCATTCGTTCCGCAAGGCTAAACCTTTAACTAATCCTTCATATTCAGCCTCATTGTTTGAACAGGTGAAGTGAAAGCGGAAAGACCTCAACAATTTTTTTATTTTGTGGGGATATTAGATATATCCCTGCTCCAGCACCCACTTTGCTTCTTGCTCTGTCAAAGTACAGTGTCCATAGCTCATTTGCTTGGCTACCTTCAGATTCTTTGGCAACCCTCGGAAGCACTTGGTCTTCATCATAAATTACATATGTGCCCAATCCTGTAGCATGATAATTGTTGAAAGTATCATTGTCTGTGTTCACTCAATAGAGCATCTTCTTTATCATCCCGATCTCTGCTCACCTTCTCTTCCTCTAGCAATTCAATGCAATACATTTCTTGCTTGGTGATAGAGGTATGCGCGGCTTCAAAATTGATCAAGGCTTCATCCGCTACATGTTTAGAATGTAAAGCCTCCAATTCTATCTTCATTTTTGCACCATGTTTGGTCCTAAGTATTAGATGTGACCAATCCAAGGATAGTTATCCGCCCACCCTTGAAGTAAATTCTAGGGATAGACAGAGACCAAACATAGGAGGAACATTTATGATCACTATGTCCTGCGGGACCATGATACTAGGACAAGCAAATAGAGTTAAAGGAATCGCTTTGATGACACCTACGATCTCAACTTTATTCCCATCAAACTACATTACCCCTCTTTTCATAGGTTCATAGCTGAGTCTCAAAGCTTCGGCTATTTGTTTAGGCATGACCATGGTACTAGCACCAGAATCAATCATAGCGTTGTGTAATAACTTTTTCCTATAATAAGAGTCAAGAAGGGATGAGGTTTCAAATTATTCCTGTCCTCGACAGGGGATTCCTTTGTATTTTTTGCAATGACTTTAACTGGTGGTATTTGATAGACAACCTCTGTACTAGCAAATGGCTCTGTTGGTGTTGGGTTGACCTCTTCTTGAAGTGCCTTTTGTAATAGCGTCTTTTGTTCTTGATAGTTAGAATGTCCCATAGAGACACATTAGCGGATGATTTATTCAATTTCTCTACCACGTTAAAGGGTGACAAACTCGGAGGTTTCTGCTCCTTGGTTCTTGCTATAGTAATTTCCTTTCATGGTTGGGAAGGTGAAGGGATGGTTGAAGTATTGGGAATCTGATCGGAAACGCCTTTGAGTTGTGGGCTATCTGGATGCGAAACATCTGACTCACTGGTTAATCTCCTATTTGAGCATGTGTTATAATCAATCTGCACTTGCGGTGTTTTGGATATGAATGTGTCATTAGCAAACACCGTTTCTTCTTCCTCCATTCAAGAGAAGAGCGCATGATCAGGAGCAATATTAGATTCTTGTTCTAAATACATTCCTTGCATTTGCACGGTAAGGACCACACTCTCCATTTGTGGTGAGGCATATACATAACCTCCATTTTCCGTTGTCATGCCTTGGTTGTGTTGCTCTACCACCTTTTGTTGTAACTTTCCACGCAGACAGTTTCGGGGCATATGCGCATCGTTGCAGGGGAAACACCATGGATTGATATCATCAATAAGATTGTTTTGGCCTGCAGTTAATTCCCTACTTGAGCTTGGTGATGCGCTCGTTAGCGGAGTAGGCACCGACACCATTTGGTTTGCAATCGGGGCTGGTGGATTAGCGTGAGGTGCGCCCTGGTATTGATTCTGTTGATAAGAAGACCGTCCACCTTGATAGTTTTGATATGCAAGCTTCATAGACATTGTTTGGTTCCGCTTAAAAGTAGTTATATCATTTGCCATGGTTCGCAACATCTCTTTAAGGTCGCTTATTTCATCGTTGGAAGAACTTGATGTCGAAGCCACATTTTGTGAGCTTGCCACATATGTGTACATTGACTGGGTAGTTGCGGGCGTGCTAGTTGAGGCGACCTCTTGCGCGAAGATCAATATTTCAGAAAATATCGACATAATAGGTTGAGGAGGCAGTTTTCCATAATCTATTAAATGATTCTCAGCTTTGATAGAGATACCATAAGCATCTAGTAGAGTAGCTCCTCCCAAAGACTTGATCATCATGGAAATGTCAGAATTGATGAACTTTAGATAAAATATAAATGCCAACTAAGGAGTCGGGCGTATGGTAACAGGAATCCTCTACCAATTTGAGTGAAATCGGGCATTAAAGTCCGTTAGAGCCTCCTGGAGGCTCGTTTTATGATAGATAGTTGATAATACAATGAAGAACGATCTCCATCATTCAAGAACCTCTCATAGAACGGATCTCTGAGCTCATCCCAGGTGCAAATTGAATTAGGTGTCAGTGTTCGGTACTAATCCAACACCTTGCCTTTAAAAGATGCGGTGAGAAGTCTTAGGGCTACATTTTGTGCTATAATCCTGTGTACCAGACATACGTCCACCACATCCTGCAAATGTTCTGATGGCATTCTTGAGTTGTCTCCGGTAAACTTCGGTATAGCTTTCATGGCTGAAACCGAGATAGCACCCCAAACAGCAGGCGCTACCAGGGCTACTAGGGGACTTATGGTGTCCCATGCTACGTAGTTTCTATTGGTGGATGGAAACATGGTGAGAGGAAAGGGTGGCAGGAATGGAACGGTTACCAGTTGATTTGCGACCTGTACTGTCTCTGGTGGAGTTACTAGTAAACTAGGGTTGCTTGCGGTTTGGGATCTAGTTACAGGCTGATGTCTCATACACCCTTCTAAAATGCAATTTCATTTAAGCTCGGTCCCACTGGGCATGCCAGAAAAAGAACAAACTGTTGACGCTAAAATTTGATGAGGTAACAGAGTCTTATGGGAAAATCAGTTTAAGGGGGACCTTTTGCGCTAAACTGAGTAACCTCCAGATTTTTAGAAAAGTCAGCTTCTTCTATAATGGGGTTTGGAAAGGGAGAAGGAAGCATATATAATAAAATAAAGTATAACCTAAGGCGATGCACCAATATTTAATGATGGGCATGATAAATCATAGATTTAAGGGCTTGGATGGTGTTGTAGTGTTCCAAAACATCAAAGACTTAAGATTATAGCATAGACAATTCATTCATTGACATAAAATAACATTGTATACATTCCTACTGCCAAGAAGATTCCTTAGACATGATCTAGGTAAGCAAAATTGCATCCAACATATATAGAAGTTCTCAAATGAAGTGTCAAGACAATAAAAGGCACAGTTCATAGTTTGGTCAAATAGCATGAAAAATAGAAAGGCCGAACAATTGGCACAGTTTGAGAGTTTTTGCAATTAAATAAAACAGTAATAAAGGCCTGGCGTCTTTTACTAAAACCAGTGTGTTTCTTCCAAATTCTGGATCCTTTTCTCATCACAGAGAAAAGTATATATAGCATGAAAAACCTCCCACCACCTTGGAGAGCAGTAACAAAAAAGATCTCACGATCTCCGGCAATGATGCTTGAATCAGAATATTCCCAAGGCCGTTACAACAAGATTGATCTGAAACAAAGCATCTAGTCATCCCGGGCACAGGTGCATCCTCTGCAATGATGGCGGTGGTCTCAGCTAGGTCTAATCAGACAAGTGTTACTCTCCTGAGTGAATGATGATGACACGCAGTAGCTAATAGCCTCATTCGGTTCATGTAATCTCATGCCTTTATAGGAGATCCGCTGGTTAGGCACATGGCAGTCTTTCGTTGCCCGCATGAACCTTTCTCCCTTCTCTATAGAGGATTTGTGTTAAGGCTACACGTGTCAAATGATTGGAGACTTCACCAATAATGGAGGGAGCGATCGTCAGTCGGGAACAACAAAGACACATGGCAGCATTTCGCTGCCCGCGGTTGCTAATTCATTTTCGTGCTGAAGGATTTGCAAACATTAGACACGTAACAAGTGCATACTACAATCAACAATTGTGGGGCCCGCCAACATCTTTTAGGAATGAGGGCTTCGTGGCAGCATTTCGCAGCTTAATGAGGCGTCAAGGAAACAAGAACCAAAAGTATCCTGCAGTCGCAACATGTGGAAGCATAGCGGAGTTTCCCGGGATCCGAAGGGAATGTCGATACTTGAAGTTGCAAAGAGTAGACACGTGGAGCGACAAATCAAAACCTTTGATAAAAGGTCGAGCAGACTTGGTGATGTATAGGCCGACACATAGAAAAATAAACCCAAAGGGAGCTGGTTAAATATTTATTAACATGGACAAAAGTTTAGGACTTATAGGCAAATAGAATCCAACACTCCCCTACTCATAAAATGTAGAAATGTAGGAGACATTTTCAGGGATTGGCACAAAATTCTTTACCGACCAAGCTATAGCAATAGGATCCTGCCTAAGAGAGAAGCAATTTACTAAGAATATGAGAAGGCAACAAAAACCACAGGGGAATTTGTAATGGGATATCTGTCACAAAAGTGGAACAGTCTGACTGATGAGTTAAAACAAGCTGAGCCTCACTCTCTACAGAACTATGTTGCAACATGCAAAAGGGTTGATATATATATACAAATTGGAAGGATGAAGGGGCAATTTTGGCTTCCATTAACTTTTCAGCCACCTATCCTATTATGGCCTATGCCAAATTTTAGGTATTACCAGTATGATATAGTTGTAGAGAGACAAAGATGAAATAGGTTGGACAGATTGCAAGGGTTCTATTGGGACCCTAATTCACACATTGCAAGAACTGATGTAGGACAACTGACAGTTGCAAATTTTAGGGTATTGACTAAGCAAAAAAACAACCCTTCCTCTGCTGGAGGACCAACAAAGCCTTAGGTTGGGGGGATTGATGAGTCTAGTTTATGGCTCAATTTTAGTAGAGTTTATTATCCGTTTGTTGTAGTTGTCATGAACCTTGATACTTGGATGCTGACATTTTCATGATATTTCCTCAAAACCATAAACATTGGGCATAAGCTTATTTTTGTAACCTTTAAATGACATTGACATGCTATATGAACTATCTATGTTAATTTTACATGTGGATTAATGAATGTTCCTTTAAGATAGTTACAAATATGCAATTATTGTGTGTACTAACATTGTTATGTAGATATAATTAGGGCCTACAAAATTGAGGAAGACTCTGCCAGTTGGTCATTTTCCATAAAGGTCAACAAGGTGATTATTCAAAGTTCAATGGAGGGAAGACTCTCAATGGAGGGAGATTCCTAATTCAAATCGAAGAATTGTAACTTCCTTGTAAATGGTCTTAATATTTTGTTGAGCGAATATAGGAGCTATTGTTATGCTAGATCTGCATTAAGGAAAACTGGCTTGACTAGATTCCATGCATGCATAACCTCCTCTCCATTTTTTATGCTTTCCCTAAAGTGGCATCCTCCTAATCTGTTGGAGTTCACCGCCTTGCTAGGTAGTTAGTTAGTTATTTTTCTTCCTATAAATAAGACTCGAATGCTCCTTCTCAGAAGGTTGATTAATCTGATGTTGTATTCACATTCTTAGTTTTTCAGTAATCTAGTCTTGTTGCTCGATTGTACTCATGTTTTCCAATAAATAAAATGAAGTTATAATTTCATGCATCTAAGTTTACATCTGTCTTAAGGGATACTCATCCAAGGGGGCCCACTTGGTGAGCATTCCACCTTTTAGCTTAGTTGTTACTTTTTTGTGCAATTAGTTAAGAATCTAACAACTGTCTATTCCTGCAACCACTAGAATTTCATTTTGTGACTGTTCCTGTAGCCAAAACAGATAGAGTAGTTTCCTATCTGTGTGCTCAAATTTTTATTTTTGTTATGCATTTCAGCTTAGTATAGTTATTGGTTGATGCTCAACACTTATGTTATTTATTTCCAAGCAATTTACTTTCAACATTATGTCTTTCTTAGCTATAGAATGAATATGGCTACTATGGATTCCTAGTGCACATACTGTGTTGACCCATTTCAAGGCTACGTCCTTGGGTTGACAAGTTAAATGCACCTTACAGATGATTAAGATAGCTATTCAAATTAGATGTACAATCTTTGAATCACAGCTGTAAGGGCTTAGTTGTTAAATCATTGTATGATTCCAACACAATTTTTACAACTACAGAGATGCAAAATGCATAAGTCTGCCAAAGAAAAACCCTAGAGGAGCCAGAGGAAGAACCCTTAAAAATAATACAATTTTTTCCTTTATAGATCAAGCATAACTTGGAACCACAAACCAAACCAAACCATAACCATAACCATAAATAGGGTTAACAATGAAGTTTATACGTGAAAGGATGGAGCCATCCCATGAAAATTGTGATTAGGGCATGGATCTATCAGAATAGTCAACAAAAGCAATAAATGAGCATGGACGCCCATAATATCCACTTGCAGATGTCAAGGCGAGCAATAAATGTCATCCTTGAAGTCCAAAAATTGAAACATGCCTCTTAGAAAGGTAACTCAAGCATTGATGGTGTCATTATGCAAAAACAAGTCAAATTTGCTAAATATCAGGGATTCAAGCCTAAAAGGATATCTTTGATATGCATTAAATGGTTTGGAGCCATGAAAGAGCATCTTCATCGGGGATAGGGTGTCAATCTTGCTTCATACCTTGCGCTTCATTGGCATCAAAACATCAGGGATTGAGTTTCAAGCATTCACTATACCACTTACAGAAGAAAGGAAGAGAAAAGGTCGAAGGAGCGAACCGTGAAGTTCATAAAGGTCACCCTTGTCAGGCATTGAATGTCAGGGAGAAGGCCTACACCTTATCGCAAAGAAAAATAGAGTAAAGGAAAATCTCGATGACTGACGCCTAAAAGATTTAGCCTTAGCCAAATCTTTGAAGGAAATTTTAGAGATCAGAGGTAGGAAGAAGAGGTACCTCTTACTAAAGAAAGGTAAGAGGCAAGGGACAAGGCTGATGCCCGAAGTATGAAAACTTGACACTTAGTTGAATTTTGGGAGGAAGGAGTTAGGGAGAAGGAAGGAAGGTGGAAGATGAAGGCTTGATGCCTAGAAGGAAAAAATATTTTATAGGGATCGGGCAGAAGGCTTAATGCTTAAGATGGAAAGAGGGAAGCCCAACCCTCGAAGTCTGACAAATCAAGAATTAGATAAATCTTGAAAAGCCTCTTGGGCACTTTAGTGATTGGAGGTAAGGCTTAAGGCTTACCAAGAGAGAGCGATAAGGGTTAAAGGGTAAGACTGATGACCGAAACTTGAAACACTTAGTGGAAAATAGAAACAAGAAGCAAAAGAGAAGGGAGATCAAGGGCAATGGAGAAGGTATGCAAAAACTTGAAAACCTAGGACTTAGCCAAATTTACGAACCTCTACAAGGAAAATTCATGCAAGATGGCCCATGTAGAATCTCTTAGATTAGTTATCAATGATGGGTCATCTAAGGGTGGCATGAAATATCAATGAGCACCTTTGGTGGAGTATCTGGAGACATCCTTGTGTTCACACCTTTTCAATAATTGAATTCTAGAGTAGTTTGGGAAGATGCCAACACAGGCTTCTTTCCTCCAAATTATTTGGAATATTGGTTCCACTTTCATCCTCTAGCAGATTTGGCTTGAGAGGAATCGTAGGCTTTTTTGTGGAAGTTGATGATTCAACAGGTTTGGTAGAGAGTTGTTGGTATGATTCAGGAGACTGTGGAAGCTAAATGCAAAGTGTATTTTACTTTGGAGAGGGGAGATGAAGAGATTGTGGATAGCTTGGGCCTACATGGTATGGAATTTGACTCTTTCTATGTTTGAAGGGGACACCATGCCAAAAAGAAGGTTTAGAGAGATGGTGGTCGGTTCCCTCCTTTGGTGGATGTTTTAAAGACCGATAAAGATGGCTCTTCTAGGGGTAATCCTGGGCTTATTGGGATTGGTGGAATTGGAAGAGACAACTCTGGCAAGGACATTTTCTTCTTTTCCATTTGTAAGGGGCAAAAAACCAATAACTTCATGGAAGGTTTGGTAATTCTTTTTGCTATTGAGAGAGCTTGTGCTCTTGGTTGGCACAAGGGCATCTGTGAATCACACTCTCAAATCATTGTTAATTTTTTGACTAAGCAAAAGTTGGATGGGGTTAATTGGCAACTTGCCTCTGTTGTTAGGCATATTCTGCTTTTGAGCTCCATGCTTGAGTCTGTTTCCTTTACTCACATTCCACGTGAGTGGAACAGGGTTGTTGATTTTTTAGCTAAATGGGCTTTTGAGGATGTTGGTGGTTGGCAGGTTGAAGGCTGGGAGTAGTTATCTTGGGATTATTCCCAAGATTTAGAGAGGCTAATTTTAGAGGACATGGTTGGATGATGTTTTTTTTGGTTGGTTTTGTTGTGTATTATGCTCTTTTATGGTTTTTTGTTGGTTTCAAGTTTCTTGGTTATTTCACTAAGTGCCTTCTTTGGACCTTGACTGCTTTGTATTGGTGATTTTTTGGATGCAATAATTTTTTTATCCTTTTTATTTAAAAAAAAGTAACATCATATCAATAATGCTAATTAATTAGCACAACTATTATTATTAATAATTGCATATTATGTATAATGTTTGGCAGCTTGAATGAATATAAAGATATATTAACACTCTAAATTAAACTACTATCACCATCAATAAATTCCACAACAAATACGATTGGTGAATCAATGATTGACACTTGTTTATTACCTAGGCCTATTTTGAAACTGTTATCCCCAAAAGAGTATGAATTAGATTTCATCCCTAGTATACACCTTTAGTTGTTCATCATTATTTATTTATTGCAAAATTTCTAAACAAATTAATTTGTATATTCCTTTTATATAAAGAAAAAAATGTGGCCCCACTATTAGTGTAAATAGAGTCATTATCATACCTAGTTAGCTAATCACCTTTCTAGGATTGACCTATTCACACCTAGCTTAAGTTTACTTAGGTTTCTTTTGTTTTTGTCTCACTTCATAACATTGAGACATGTGTCCTCATGACTTGAGACACCTATTGACACGTGCTCACCCACTTGTCAAGTGAGCTCACAAGTGTTCCACTTACGAAGGGGTAGTTAGAGTTTCACTCCTACCTTCTCACTTCCTCATCCTTTCCTATATAAGCAAGGATTGATCATTGTATTACACACTCTTTATATTATATTCGATAGACATACTACTGTGCATATTTTATTCACTTTTGGAAGTTGTTTCATGCTCTTGATCATAACATTCTCTAACATGGTATTAGAGTCATGAGAGCACATTCCTTCTTGCATTAAAGTGACTCCCACACATAGCCCTATCAATGGAGTGTCATAAAGCCAAACAAATAGTGTCAATATTTTTTTAAGGCTCGGGAAACAAAAATATCTTTTGTTTCATCAACTTTGGTAATTTTAATTTTTTGCACTTTTTTGGCCACTAAGTCTATTTTCAAAAAGTTGTAAAAAAATGTCTTTTTTTTTTAGAAAAGGGCTAATCTTCCCCTTTTCCATCTACTCGTTATGGTATATTTTTCTTCTTGCATGATATTTTTGCCTATTTGGGCCTATTTGATCAAAATTGTGTTTACAAGCAATTTGTGGCCTCTTGGCCCGATTTCATGTTTCGTGGCATTTTTTCACTATTTTGTAGGATCTTCTTTGGTGAGATAAGTGAAGCAAGGGTTTCATCTTCATTTGAGGGCATATCCCCATTGGTGTGGAATGTGCTTCTTTTATAGAGCGACAACATTGAGCAAAGGCATATTGTACATGTTCATTTAATGAGGCTAATCCAAAATTCCTTTACACAAGTGTTTACTTCACCAAGAAAATCATAATAGCTCATCCACACCTTTCTATACTGGCAAAGAGCAACATCTACACAAGTTGTAGAGTTTAGCTTTTGTGGCAGGTTGAAGGAATCCCTCTAAGAGACATATTTATCATGCCCAATATTTTGCACTACCTGAGACATTTTCTTTGGTGACACTACAGATAGGACAAAAATTATTGTAACAATGTTAATTGAAGCTAGAGAATTTTGAATGGTGAGTTCATCTATTGTTACATTGCACACAAATGCATGTACTCACTCTTCTTTATAATCTTTGTGTGCCTTCACCAAGTTGATGGCATGTGGAGATAAATCACATGCATACACAAATAGATCTGGAAAGGTTGATATAGGAGGGAAGCCAGTGTTTCCAGCTCCACATCTAACATGCTCGATGCCTCTATCCTATCTTGCATTGACCTACATATAATTCTCCTACAAAAAGGCATGCAAGTAGACTCTTTGTGAGAGATCCATGGTCGTTTGGAAGAGTAGAGAAGAGGCGATCAATTATGAGAAGGTTTGTTATCTTAGCTATTTTTGTTTTGTTGGTGTTTGTTTTTGGTACATTTATTGTATTTGTAAAATAAATGTTAGAATATTTCTTTTGTTTCAATGCCCTCAACAATAGAAGCAGTCATGTGTTCATATTATAGCTACTTAAAGTCTTCAAGCAACTCCCAACTTTGGAAAAACTCCAATGACTCATGCTTCACTTCTTTATTCTCACTCACTCTACCCTTTTGTCTTAGGGTGGGGTCCCATGGAGAGGCTTCAAGATCTATTTTTAAGGAGGAGGAGGTCTTATGAAGTTAGAAAAAATTGCTATAGGATTAATTGAAAATTTTCCCTAAAGAATAACATATCCTACCTTTTAGAGTTGTAGATTTGAGGGGGTGAAAATGGGGTGAGGCTAGAGATTTCCCCTACAGTTTAGGATTTTTATCTACCATTTTTCAATCCATTCAAGTTTTAGATTCCCGCTAGAATAACAAAGCAGGTAAAAAACAATATGAGGCCATATACAACAAAACCTAGATCTCCAAAACTCTTTATCTTTTGAAACCCTTGTCTATGCAGGGCTCTCTTAGACCACACCAGTAACATCATACCACAGTAAGCAATACATGATACTGCCACAACCACAATAATCCCCAAAAGCCATCCTGTCTTCATAAAAGTGCAGGGCAATCCCAACACGCCTGCCCCTACTATTGATATCAATAGATTACCCAAGGTTTTGCCTTCAGAGGAAAAATTCTTAGAAGAAAGTGTTTATAAGAAAGTAACAGAAATTCCTCGATGGCGGTGGCCATTCTAGACGAAATCACATAGCAGGTAAAAACCAGTAGCTATAGCTCCCTAACAGATCATACACGCCATTTTTGGAAGGTCTAGATATCATGCAAGGGTCTAAAACTCCCACAATGCTTAGTCATATATATATATATATATATATTATTTGTAAACTTCTGATTATGCTACCATGCCTTTTTAAATTGAAAAATTTTACTATGTAAAAAAAATGAGATAATATTTTAAGTTGAACTACCTTACTAAATTCATGGGGTTGCCAGATTTAAAATATTCCTAAAAATTCTCAGTAGCACCCGCTGAAATTTTTGAGGAAGCCCCCCTCCATGGGACCTCCCCCTTAGGCTACAATGACTCTTTCGTTTGGTCTCTTAATGCCCCCTTCTCACTACGAGACTAGGTTAAACATCTAGAATCTTGATATCTTAGCAAACACCTAGTTAGTTACATTTAAATGTTAGGATAACATTAATGTTATAACCACACTTTATGTAACATATAGTTAAAAGGCACAATTTCTATAAACACTAGTGGTTAAAGTTAATCATTTACTAACCACTAGGGGTTATATATCAAATTAATGTTAAATGATAGTTGATCGTGTAGTGATATCAAAGGGGTTTTTTCTTTTGTGCATAACTTGCAAACGAGGGATTAGATTTCCAATTGTAAATAATTGTTGGAGAGTTGGTTTCGTCGCTAATTTTTTAGTGTCAAGACTTTTTGTTTTGTTTTTTTAATATCAAATTTTAACCTCCAAAGTCAATATTGTAAGAAAATTTTGACAGGGCATAACTTTTACCCCAATTATCAAAATTTTACTAATTTTTTTTTATTTCTATCAAAATTTTGCAAGGAATTTAATTTTACTTGTAAAAATAAGATTTGGGTTGCCATTTTATCATAAAATTGTAAAAATATCTATGAGTTATAAACAAAATATTTTGGCATTTGATCTTCATAACTTTAAAAAAAATTCTTGCACATTATTTTGGGGAGCTACAATTAGCACTAATAATTTAGGGGGGCTCTCTAAATCAAGGGGGGAAATATAGGTGTTTCTACATTTCGAGTCTATTGGTTCATGTGATCACGTATCTCACACTAAATCCCTTCCATTTGAGTATTCTTTGTAATACTCCTAATAAATAGAAAATCAAATGTGAATATTGTGGAAAGAAAAGGAATACAACAAACTAATTTTAGTTTTGTCAATTTGAGGAACATGAGAAAATTCTTCTTAGTCATGGTATTTCCTTTCTTGATCCTCTAGTTCCAACACATGCAAGGACATCATCCAATCTCACTCACACATCTTGTGAGACATCATCTTTTGGGGATGAACAATGTAGTCTGATGACTTGCATTGATATCTCATCTCCCACACCACCTATTGCTACATTTGAATCTAGTGTTGACTCATTCATGAGTTCTAGTAATTATTTTCATTGAATGTTATTGTTATCATCATGCTAGATCCACCACATTGGGGTGCATATCTATTAGACATACATCTTTGTTTGTAGAATCCCACCTTGCATATTTAGATGACAATATTGAGGACATGAATGTCTTCTATTTGATGAGAACTTTGATGAAGTTGCATCATCATTGCCATCTTTGGATATTGCTCTTGCCTTGCCTACATTGACTTCTATCATGATAAATTGTGCTAACATTCATGAGTTGACCTATCCCACTTAGTTATCATCATTGTAGCAATATCATATTCACATTGGTCCAAACATAACCATGCATTCATGGTCCATGTTCCAGAATCACCTATGGTACCTGATCCATCTTATCAACATCTATCACATGCCAACATTGGCTTGAAGATCTTTGAGCATCATTCGAAGGCATCATTGGTATAATTTCAATATTTGGATCATGTGCATCATTCAAAGAAATTCACCTTACTTCCTGCATATTCCTACCCAGAATGGGAAGTCCCCTTGCACACATGTGTAGTGTTGTTTCTTCCCAAGGGGAGAAATTTTGTTCAAAATTAATGGATCATCTTCAACCTTCAGTGTCAAGCATCTACCAACATTACAAAATTCATGGTTTCTCTTCTACTACTAGTTTTGGGAGGAAGCATTTCCTCACATGGAGTTCATCACTTCACATTTTTTGGGTGTTCATATAGATCTTCTCTCTTTTCTCTCCTATGGGGAGAACATTAATTGTACTTTGTGCTAAAATTAGTCCTTGGGGGGTCATCATGAGTCCTTCTATCTTTGTTTTGGAGAGGGGTTTTATTTCCCACTAGGTTTTTCTCCTTTACTCCACTTTATGAGAAATTTGTACATGAGTACCTAACATGGCCTCATAGCTGAGACTCATCATTAGTGCATACATTACTCCCTAAGTTACACTTAGGGGGGGTGTTAGAATAAATAGAGTCATTATCATACATAGTTAGGTAATCACCTTTCTAGGATTGTCCTATTCACACCTAGCTTAAGTTTACTTAGGTTTCTTTTGCTTTTGTCTCACTTCATAGTATTGAGATATGCATCCTCATGACTTGAGACACCTATTAACACTTGTTCACCCACTTGTTAAGTGAGATCACAAGTGTTCCACTTATGGAGGGGTAGTTAGAGTTTCACTCCTACCTTCCCACCTCCTCATCCTTTATATTATATTTGATAGACATACTATTGTGCATATCTTATTCACTTGTGGAAGTTGTTTCACGCTCTTGATCTTGGAATTCTCCAACACCCACTACCTATTAACATTGTACCAACTTTGATCTAAACAAATTAGACTATTTATAGTTTACAATGTGACCTATTCACCAAAAATGCATCAATATGA